>OX459966.2:51537513-51540474 GCA_949782905.1 Rangifer tarandus platyrhynchus | reverse complement strand
CTAACCCTAACCCTAACCCTAACCCTAACCCTAACCCTAACCCTAACCCTAACCCTAACCCTAACCCTAACCCTAACCCTAACCCTAACCCTAACCCTAACCCTAACCCTAACCCTAACCCTAACCCTAACCCTAACCCTAACCCTAACCCTAACCCTAACCCTAACCCTAACCCTAACCCTAACCCTAACCCTAACCCTAACCCTAACCCTAACCCTAACCCTAACCCTAACCCTAACCCTAACCCTAACCCTAACCCTAACCCTAACCCTAACCCTAACCCTAACCCTAACCCTAACCCTAACCCTAACCCTAACCCTAACCCTAACCCTAACCCTAACCCTAACCCTAACCCTAACCCTAACCCTAACCCTAACCCTAACCCTAACCCTAACCCTAACCCTAACCCTAACCCTAACCCTAACCCTAACCCTAACCCTAACCCTAACCCTAACCCTAACCCTAACCCTAACCCTAACCCTAACCCTAACCCTAACCCTAACCCTAACCCTAACCCTAACCCTAACCCTAACCCTAACCCTAACCCTAACCCTAACCCTAACCCTAACCCTAACCCTAACCCTAACCCTAACCCTAACCCTAACCCTAACCCTAACCCTAACCCTAACCCTAACCCTAACCCTAACCCTAACCCTAACCCTAACCCTAACCCTAACCCTAACCCTAACCCTAACCCTAACCCTAACCCTAACCCTAACCCTAACCCTAACCCTAACCCTAACCCTAACCCTAACCCTAACCCTAACCCTAACCCTAACCCTAACCCTAACCCTAACCCTAACCCTAACCCTAACCCTAACCCTAACCCTAACCCTAACCCTAACCCTAACCCTAACCCTAACCCTAACCCTAACCCTAACCCTAACCCTAACCCTAACCCTAACCCTAACCCTAACCCTAACCCTAACCCTAACCCTAACCCTAACCCTAACCCTAACCCTAACCCTAACCCTAACCCTAACCCTAACCCTAACCCTAACCCTAACCCTAACCCTAACCCTAACCCTAACCCTAACCCTAACCCTAACCCTAACCCTAACCCTAACCCTAACCCTAACCCTAACCCTAACCCTAACCCTAACCCTAACCCTAACCCTAACCCTAACCCTAACCCTAACCCTAACCCTAACCCTAACCCTAACCCTAACCCTAACCCTAACCCTAACCCTAACCCTAACCCTAACCCTAACCCTAACCCTAACCCTAACCCTAACCCTAACCCTAACCCTAACCCTAACCCTAACCCTAACCCTAACCCTAACCCTAACCCTAACCCTAACCCTAACCCTAACCCTAACCCTAACCCTAACCCTAACCCTAACCCTAACCCTAACCCTAACCCTAACCCTAACCCTAACCCTAACCCTAACCCTAACCCTAACCCTAACCCTAACCCTAACCCTAACCCTAACCCTAACCCTAACCCTAACCCTAACCCTAACCCTAACCCTAACCCTAACCCTAACCCTAACCCTAACCCTAACCCTAACCCTAACCCTAACCCTAACCCTAACCCTAACCCTAACCCTAACCCTAACCCTAACCCTAACCCTAACCCTAACCCTAACCCTAACCCTAACCCTAACCCTAACCCTAACCCTAACCCTAACCCTAACCCTAACCCTAACCCTAACCCTAACCCTAACCCTAACCCTAACCCTAACCCTAACCCTAACCCTAACCCTAACCCTAACCCTAACCCTAACCCTAACCCTAACCCTAACCCTAACCCTAACCCTAACCCTAACCCTAACCCTAACCCTAACCCTAACCCTAACCCTAACCCTAACCCTAACCCTAACCCTAACCCTAACCCTAACCCTAACCCTAACCCTAACCCTAACCCTAACCCTAACCCTAACCCTAACCCTAACCCTAACCCTAACCCTAACCCTAACCCTAACCCTAACCCTAACCCTAACCCTAACCCTAACCCTAACCCTAACCCTAACCCTAACCCTAACCCTAACCCTAACCCTAACCCTAACCCTAACCCTAACCCTAACCCTAACCCTAACCCTAACCCTAACCCTAACCCTAACCCTAACCCTAACCCTAACCCTAACCCTAACCCTAACCCTAACCCTAACCCTAACCCTAACCCTAACCCTAACCCTAACCCTAACCCTAACCCTAACCCTAACCCTAACCCTAACCCTAACCCTAACCCTAACCCTAACCCTAACCCTAACCCTAACCCTAACCCTAACCCTAACCCTAACCCTAACCCTAACCCTAACCCTAACCCTAACCCTAACCCTAACCCTAACCCTAACCCTAACCCTAACCCTAACCCTAACCCTAACCCTAACCCTAACCCTAACCCTAACCCTAACCCTAACCCTAACCCTAACCCTAACCCTAACCCTAACCCTAACCCTAACCCTAACCCTAACCCTAACCCTAACCCTAACCCTAACCCTAACCCTAACCCTAACCCTAACCCTAACCCTAACCCTAACCCTAACCCTAACCCTAACCCTAACCCTAACCCTAACCCTAACCCTAACCCTAACCCTAACCCTAACCCTAACCCTAACCCTAACCCTAACCCTAACCCTAACCCTAACCCTAACCCTAACCCTAACCCTAACCCTAACCCTAACCCTAACCCTAACCCTAACCCTAACCCTAACCCTAACCCTAACCCTAACCCTAACCCTAACCCTAACCCTAACCCTAACCCTAACCCTAACCCTAACCCTAACCCTAACCCTAACCCTAACCCTAACCCTAACCCTAACCCTAACCCTAACCCTAACCCTAACCCTAACCCTAACCCTAACCCTAACCCTAACCCTAACCCTAACCCTAACCCTAACCCTAACCCTAACCCTAACCCTAACCCTAACCCTAACCCTAACCCTAACCCTAACCCTAACCCTAACCCTAACCCTAACCCTAACCCTAACCCTAACCCTAACCCTAACCCTAACCCTA
>OX459966.2:51525013-51530013 GCA_949782905.1 Rangifer tarandus platyrhynchus | reverse complement strand
CTAACCCTAACCCTAACCCTAACCCTAACCCTAACCCTAACCCTAACCCTAACCCTAACCCTAACCCTAACCCTAACCCTAACCCTAACCCTAACCCTAACCCTAACCCTAACCCTAACCCTAACCCTAACCCTAACCCTAACCCTAACCCTAACCCTAACCCTAACCCTAACCCTAACCCTAACCCTAACCCTAACCCTAACCCTAACCCTAACCCTAACCCTAACCCTAACCCTAACCCTAACCCTAACCCTAACCCTAACCCTAACCCTAACCCTAACCCTAACCCTAACCCTAACCCTAACCCTAACCCTAACCCTAACCCTAACCCTAACCCTAACCCTAACCCTAACCCTAACCCTAACCCTAACCCTAACCCTAACCCTAACCCTAACCCTAACCCTAACCCTAACCCTAACCCTAACCCTAACCCTAACCCTAACCCTAACCCTAACCCTAACCCTAACCCTAACCCTAACCCTAACCCTAACCCTAACCCTAACCCTAACCCTAACCCTAACCCTAACCCTAACCCTAACCCTAACCCTAACCCTAACCCTAACCCTAACCCTAACCCTAACCCTAACCCTAACCCTAACCCTAACCCTAACCCTAACCCTAACCCTAACCCTAACCCTAACCCTAACCCTAACCCTAACCCTAACCCTAACCCTAACCCTAACCCTAACCCTAACCCTAACCCTAACCCTAACCCTAACCCTAACCCTAACCCTAACCCTAACCCTAACCCTAACCCTAACCCTAACCCTAACCCTAACCCTAACCCTAACCCTAACCCTAACCCTAACCCTAACCCTAACCCTAACCCTAACCCTAACCCTAACCCTAACCCTAACCCTAACCCTAACCCTAACCCTAACCCTAACCCTAACCCTAACCCTAACCCTAACCCTAACCCTAACCCTAACCCTAACCCTAACCCTAACCCTAACCCTAACCCTAACCCTAACCCTAACCCTAACCCTAACCCTAACCCTAACCCTAACCCTAACCCTAACCCTAACCCTAACCCTAACCCTAACCCTAACCCTAACCCTAACCCTAACCCTAACCCTAACCCTAACCCTAACCCTAACCCTAACCCTAACCCTAACCCTAACCCTAACCCTAACCCTAACCCTAACCCTAACCCTAACCCTAACCCTAACCCTAACCCTAACCCTAACCCTAACCCTAACCCTAACCCTAACCCTAACCCTAACCCTAACCCTAACCCTAACCCTAACCCTAACCCTAACCCTAACCCTAACCCTAACCCTAACCCTAACCCTAACCCTAACCCTAACCCTAACCCTAACCCTAACCCTAACCCTAACCCTAACCCTAACCCTAACCCTAACCCTAACCCTAACCCTAACCCTAACCCTAACCCTAACCCTAACCCTAACCCTAACCCTAACCCTAACCCTAACCCTAACCCTAACCCTAACCCTAACCCTAACCCTAACCCTAACCCTAACCCTAACCCTAACCCTAACCCTAACCCTAACCCTAACCCTAACCCTAACCCTAACCCTAACCCTAACCCTAACCCTAACCCTAACCCTAACCCTAACCCTAACCCTAACCCTAACCCTAACCCTAACCCTAACCCTAACCCTAACCCTAACCCTAACCCTAACCCTAACCCTAACCCTAACCCTAACCCTAACCCTAACCCTAACCCTAACCCTAACCCTAACCCTAACCCTAACCCTAACCCTAACCCTAACCCTAACCCTAACCCTAACCCTAACCCTAACCCTAACCCTAACCCTAACCCTAACCCTAACCCTAACCCTAACCCTAACCCTAACCCTAACCCTAACCCTAACCCTAACCCTAACCCTAACCCTAACCCTAACCCTAACCCTAACCCTAACCCTAACCCTAACCCTAACCCTAACCCTAACCCTAACCCTAACCCTAACCCTAACCCTAACCCTAACCCTAACCCTAACCCTAACCCTAACCCTAACCCTAACCCTAACCCTAACCCTAACCCTAACCCTAACCCTAACCCTAACCCTAACCCTAACCCTAACCCTAACCCTAACCCTAACCCTAACCCTAACCCTAACCCTAACCCTAACCCTAACCCTAACCCTAACCCTAACCCTAACCCTAACCCTAACCCTAACCCTAACCCTAACCCTAACCCTAACCCTAACCCTAACCCTAACCCTAACCCTAACCCTAACCCTAACCCTAACCCTAACCCTAACCCTAACCCTAACCCTAACCCTAACCCTAACCCTAACCCTAACCCTAACCCTAACCCTAACCCTAACCCTAACCCTAACCCTAACCCTAACCCTAACCCTAACCCTAACCCTAACCCTAACCCTAACCCTAACCCTAACCCTAACCCTAACCCTAACCCTAACCCTAACCCTAACCCTAACCCTAACCCTAACCCTAACCCTAACCCTAACCCTAACCCTAACCCTAACCCTAACCCTAACCCTAACCCTAACCCTAACCCTAACCCTAACCCTAACCCTAACCCTAACCCTAACCCTAACCCTAACCCTAACCCTAACCCTAACCCTAACCCTAACCCTAACCCTAACCCTAACCCTAACCCTAACCCTAACCCTAACCCTAACCCTAACCCTAACCCTAACCCTAACCCTAACCCTAACCCTAACCCTAACCCTAACCCTAACCCTAACCCTAACCCTAACCCTAACCCTAACCCTAACCCTAACCCTAACCCTAACCCTAACCCTAACCCTAACCCTAACCCTAACCCTAACCCTAACCCTAACCCTAACCCTAACCCTAACCCTAACCCTAACCCTAACCCTAACCCTAACCCTAACCCTAACCCTAACCCTAACCCTAACCCTAACCCTAACCCTAACCCTAACCCTAACCCTAACCCTAACCCTAACCCTAACCCTAACCCTAACCCTAACCCTAACCCTAACCCTAACCCTAACCCTAACCCTAACCCTAACCCTAACCCTAACCCTAACCCTAACCCTAACCCTAACCCTAACCCTAACCCTAACCCTAACCCTAACCCTAACCCTAACCCTAACCCTAACCCTAACCCTAACCCTAACCCTAACCCTAACCCTAACCCTAACCCTAACCCTAACCCTAACCCTAACCCTAACCCTAACCCTAACCCTAACCCTAACCCTAACCCTAACCCTAACCCTAACCCTAACCCTAACCCTAACCCTAACCCTAACCCTAACCCTAACCCTAACCCTAACCCTAACCCTAACCCTAACCCTAACCCTAACCCTAACCCTAACCCTAACCCTAACCCTAACCCTAACCCTAACCCTAACCCTAACCCTAACCCTAACCCTAACCCTAACCCTAACCCTAACCCTAACCCTAACCCTAACCCTAACCCTAACCCTAACCCTAACCCTAACCCTAACCCTAACCCTAACCCTAACCCTAACCCTAACCCTAACCCTAACCCTAACCCTAACCCTAACCCTAACCCTAACCCTAACCCTAACCCTAACCCTAACCCTAACCCTAACCCTAACCCTAACCCTAACCCTAACCCTAACCCTAACCCTAACCCTAACCCTAACCCTAACCCTAACCCTAACCCTAACCCTAACCCTAACCCTAACCCTAACCCTAACCCTAACCCTAACCCTAACCCTAACCCTAACCCTAACCCTAACCCTAACCCTAACCCTAACCCTAACCCTAACCCTAACCCTAACCCTAACCCTAACCCTAACCCTAACCCTAACCCTAACCCTAACCCTAACCCTAACCCTAACCCTAACCCTAACCCTAACCCTAACCCTAACCCTAACCCTAACCCTAACCCTAACCCTAACCCTAACCCTAACCCTAACCCTAACCCTAACCCTAACCCTAACCCTAACCCTAACCCTAACCCTAACCCTAACCCTAACCCTAACCCTAACCCTAACCCTAACCCTAACCCTAACCCTAACCCTAACCCTAACCCTAACCCTAACCCTAACCCTAACCCTAACCCTAACCCTAACCCTAACCCTAACCCTAACCCTAACCCTAACCCTAACCCTAACCCTAACCCTAACCCTAACCCTAACCCTAACCCTAACCCTAACCCTAACCCTAACCCTAACCCTAACCCTAACCCTAACCCTAACCCTAACCCTAACCCTAACCCTAACCCTAACCCTAACCCTAACCCTAACCCTAACCCTAACCCTAACCCTAACCCTAACCCTAACCCTAACCCTAACCCTAACCCTAACCCTAACCCTAACCCTAACCCTAACCCTAACCCTAACCCTAACCCTAACCCTAACCCTAACCCTAACCCTAACCCTAACCCTAACCCTAACCCTAACCCTAACCCTAACCCTAACCCTAACCCTAACCCTAACCCTAACCCTAACCCTAACCCTAACCCTAACCCTAACCCTAACCCTAACCCTAACCCTAACCCTAACCCTAACCCTAACCCTAACCCTAACCCTAACCCTAACCCTAACCCTAACCCTAACCCTAACCCTAACCCTAACCCTAACCCTAACCCTAACCCTAACCCTAACCCTAACCCTAACCCTAACCCTAACCCTAACCCTAACCCTAACCCTAACCCTAACCCTAACCCTAACCCTAACCCTAACCCTAACCCTAACCCTAACCCTAACCCTAACCCTAACCCTAACCCTAACCCTAACCCTAACCCTAACCCTAACCCTAACCCTAACCCTAACCCTAACCCTAACCCTAACCCTAACCCTAACCCTAACCCTAACCCTAACCCTAACCCTAACCCTAACCCTAACCCTAACCCTAACCCTAACCCTAACCCTAACCCTAACCCTAACCCTAACCCTAACCCTAACCCTAACCCTAACCCTAACCCTAACCCTAACCCTAACCCTAACCCTAACCCTAACCCTAACCCTAACCCTAACCCTAACCCTAACCCTAACCCTAACCCTAACCCTAACCCTAACCCTAACCCTAACCCTAACCCTAACCCTAACCCTAACCCTAACCCTAACCCTAACCCT